>JAVIAB010000101.1:29940014-29960014 GCA_032433765.1 Megaustenia siamemsis
AAAGAGAGCTAATTTCCAATATTAGGAAGAGACAATCATCATTTTTTGGCCATGTAATGAGAAGAGAACAGCTTGAATATATTTTATAACAACTGGAAAAATTGAGGGACGAAGAGATAGAGGGAAGCAAAGAGAAAAAAATACCTGACAGCTTAAGAGAATGGCTTGGCAGGAGGTCAACAACAGAAATGATAAATAGCTGCCGAGATCGAAAGTTGTGGAGAGACATGATCACCTACGCCACTAGGCCCGGTACTTGATGATGATCTTTTTAATTTACGCGGCGTTCAGAAATGACTTTACCTTCATGTTTTACTTCTGATGCTGCTAGAAAAATAAAATAGAGTGTTAAAATGCGAGGATAAAAATAAAACAAAATGAAAGAATCATATGACATTTTATTATATTTTCTATAATTCGTGATGCACTTTTGTTTCGTTTACACCAGCTGTTGAATTAATCATAAATTTAATTCGGGTGGATTATTTGAATAATGTTATTTCCGTTTACGTTGCCTTGGCAACAAAGCCTGTTGTTGAGATACCGCTCTAGATTTTACTTTTTCATAAATCACTTGATTCAGTCGTGTAATATTTTTATGCTTCTCCTTCTATGAGCGGTTGGCTGCCCTGCTCATGTCTATTTATTTAATAACGCTTCTTTCAAGTTGTTGTGAGAGAGTTGTATTCTTGTTTGTGTGTTGAGAGATAAGTTTATTCTAAACTTTGAATATGGAGAAGAGCGGTTCTAATCTTGTGTCGGTTTGGGGTCGTTATTTTAACATTAAATTTGCAGCATTCACAAATATGGAGAAATGTATTTTGTATCAAAGAGAAAGGGGCATGATAGGAAATACCAATATATATATCTATTATTTTATTATCTATTATTAATAATTTTTAAAAATACATGTCTGTATGTGTTTTGTATTTGTGTGCATGCTGAAGGCCTATTGAGCCCAGAAAGTGAAAAAAAAAATAAATAAATATAGCAAAAAAAAAAAATGATTAAATCTTCACGTAACAAAGGGACAACACAAACAAGAACATCGTTCGTGGACAACACAAACAAGAACATCGTTCGTGGACAACACAAACAAGGACATCGTTCGTGGACAACACAAACAAGAACATCGTTCGTGGACAACACAAACAAGAACATCGTTCGTGGACAACACAAACAAGAACATCGTTCGTGGAAAACACAAACAAGAACATCGTTCGTGGACAACACAAATAAAAACATCGTTCGTGGACAACACAAACAAGAACATCGTTCGTGGACAACACAAACAAAAACATCGTTCGTGGACAACACAAACAAGAACATCGTTCGTGGAAAACACAAACAAGAACATCGTTCGTGGACAACACAAACAAGAACGTGGTTCTGGTGGACAGCACAAACAAGAACATCGTTCTGGTGGACAACACAAACCAGAACGTTGTTCTGGTTGACAACACAAACCAGAACGTTGTTCTGGTGGACAACACAAACAAGAACATCGTTCTGGAGGACAACACAAACCAGAACATCGTTCTGGTGGACAACACAAACCAGAACGTTGTTCTGGTGGACAACACAAACAAGAACATCGTTCTGGAGGACAACACAAACAAGAACATCGTTCTGGTGGACAACACAAACCAGAACGTTGTTCTGGTGGACAACACAAACAAGAACATCGTTCTGGTGGACAACACAAACAAGAACGTTGTTCTGGTGGACAACAAAAACAAGAACATCGTTCTGGTGGACAACACAAACATGAACATCGTTCTGGTGGACAACACAAACAAGAAGGTGGTTCTGGTGGACAACACAAACAAGAACATCGTTCTGGTGGACAACACAAACAAGAACATCGTTCTGGTGGACTGGACAACACAAACAAGAACATCGTTCTGGTGGACAACACAACCCAGAACGTTATGCTGGTGGACAACACAAACAAGAACATCGTTCTGGTGGACAACACAAACAAGAACATCGTTCTGGTGGACAACACAAACAAAAACATCGTTCTGGTGGACAACACAAACAAGAACATCGTTCTGGTGGACAACACAAACAAGAACATCGTTCTGGTGGACAACACAAACAAGAACATCGTTCTGGTGGACAACACAAACAAGAACATCGTTCTGGTGGACAACACAAACAAGAACATCGTTCTGGTGGACAACACAAACAAGAACATCGTTCTGGTGGACAACACAAACAAGAACATCGTTCTGGTGGACAACACAAACAAGAACATCGTTCTGGTGGACAACACAAACAAGAACATCGTTCTGGTGGGCAACACAAACAAGAAGATGGTTCTGGTGGACAACACAAACAAGAACATCGTTCTGGTGGGCAACACAAGCCAGAACAACGTCCACTTGTTACTTGAAGATCTCACAATACCGATTTTGTTTTTTTAATATCGTTTTTATTTTTAATTTTTCAAGAATTTTAAAGCCCTTGAAGGAGTTTTAGAGGTAATAATTTTTTTATTAAGTCGAGTGACATAATGCTAATCGCTGATGCCAAACATGTGTCGATGTACATGTGAAGAAACATGTTTCAATGTATATGTGAACAAATATGTGTCAATGTATATGTGAACAAACATGTGTCAATGTATAAGTGAACAAACATGTGTCGATGTATAAGTGAACAAACATGTGCCAATGTATAAGTGAACAAACATGTGTCAATGTATATGTGAACAAAAATGTGTCGATGTATAAGTGGACAAACATGTATCAATGTAGAAGAGAACAAACATGTGTCAATGTATATGTGAATAAACATGTGTCAATGTATAAGTGAACAAACATGTGTCGATGTATAAGTGAACAAACATGTGTCAATGTATAAGAGAACAAACATGTGTCAATGTATATTTGAACAAACATGTGTCAATGTATAAGTGAACAAACATGTGTCGATGTATAAATGAACAAACATGAGTCGATGTATAAGTGAACAAAAATGTATCGATGTATAAGTGAACAAACATGTGTCGATGTATAAGTGAACAAATATGTGTCAATGTATAAGAGAACAAACATGTGTCGATGTATAAGTGTACATACATGTGTCAATGTATAAGTGAACAAACATGTGTCGATGTATAAGTGAACAAACACGTGTCAATGTATAAGAGAACAAACATGTGTCAATGTATATGTGAACAAACATGTGTCAATGTATAAGTGAACAAACATGTGTCATTGTATAAGTGAACAAACATGTGTCAATGTATAAGTAAACAAACATGTGTCGATGTATATGTGAACAAACATGTGTCAATGTATAAGTGAACAAACATGTGTCAATGTATAAGAGAACAAACATGTGTCAATGTATATGTGAACAAACATGTGTCAATGTATAAGTGAACAAACATGTGTCATTGTATAAGTGAACAAACATGTGTCAATGTATAAGTGAACAAACATGTGTCGATGTATAAGTGAACAAACATGTGTCAATGTATAAGTGAACACACATGTGTCAATGTATATGTGAACAAACATGTGTCAGTGTATAAGTGAACAAACATGTGTCAATGTATAAGTGAACAAACATGTGTCAATGTATAAGAGAACAAAAATGTGTTAATGTATATGTGAACAAACATGTGTCAATGTAGAAGAGAACAAACATGTGTCGATGTATACGTGAACAAACATGTGTCGATGTATAAGCGAAGAAACATGTGTCGATGTATAAGTGAACAAACATGTGTCAATGTATAAGAGAACAAACATGTGTCGATGTATAAGTGAACAAACATGTGTCGATGTTTAAGGGAATAAACATGTGTTGATGTATATGTGAACAAACATGTGTCGATGTTTAAGGGAACAAACATATATCGATGTATAAGTGAACAAACATGTGTCGATATATATGTGAAGAAACATGTGTCGATGCATAAGTGAACAAACATGTGTCGATGTATAAGTGAACAAACTTGTGTCGATGTATAAGTGAACAAACATGTGTCGATGTATAAGTGAAGAAACATGTGTCGATGTTTAAGGAATAAACATGTGTCGATGTATAAGTGAACAAACGTGTGTCAATATATATGTGAAAAAAAATGTGTCGATGTATATGTGAACAAACATGTGTCGATGTATCTGTGAACAAATATGTTTCAATGTATATGTGAAGAAACATGTGTCAATGTATATGTGAACTAACATGTGTCAATGCATATGTGAACAAACATGTGTCGATGTATAAGTGAACAAACATGTGCCAATGTATAAGTGAACAAACATGTGTCAATGTATAAGTGAACAAAAATGTGTCGATGTATAAGTGAACAAAAATGTGTCAATGTATAAGAGAACAAACATGTGTCAATGTATATGTGAACAACCATGTGTCAATGTATAAGTGAACAAACATGTGTCCATGTATAAGTTAACAAACATGTGTCGATGTATAAGAGAACAAACATGTGTCAATGTATATGTGAACAAACATGTGTTAATGTATAAGTGAACAAACATATGTCGATGTATAAGTGAACAAACATGTGTCGATGTATAAGTGAACAAAAATGTATCGATGTATAAGTGAACAAACATGTGTCGATGTATAAGTGAACAAACATGTGTCAATGTATAAGAGAACAAACATGTGTCGATGTATAAGTGAACATACATGTGTCAATGTATAAGTGAACAAACGTGTGTCAATATATATGTGAAAAAAATGTGTCGATGTATATGTGAACAAACATGTGTCGATGTATCTGTGAACAAATATGTTTCAATGTATATGTGAAGAAACATGTGTCAATGTATATGTGAACTAACATGTGTCAATGCATATGTGAACAAACATGTGTCGATGTATAAGTGAACAAACATGTGCCAATGTATAAGTGAACAAACATGTGTCAATGTATAAGTGAACAAAAATGTGTCGATGTATAAGTGAACAAAAATGTGTCAATGTATAAGAGAACAAACATGTGTCAATGTATATGTGAACAACCATGTGTCAATGTATAAGTGAACAAACATGTGTCCATGTATAAGTTAACAAACATGTGTCGATGTATAAGAGAACAAACATGTGTCAATGTATATGTGAACAAACATGTGTTAATGTATAAGTGAACAAACATATGTCGATGTATAAGTGAACAAACATGTGTCGATGTATAAGTGAACAAAAATGTATCGATGTATAAGTGAACAAACATGTGTCGATGTATAAGTGAACAAACATGTGTCAATGTATAAGAGAACAAACATGTGTCGATGTATAAGTGAACATACATGTGTCAATGTATAAGTGAACAAACATGTGTCGATGTATAAGTGAACAAACACGTGTCAATGTATAAGAGAACAAACATGTGTCAATGTATATGTGAACAAACATGTGTCAATGTATAAGTGAACAAACATGTGTCATTGTATAAGTGAACAAACATGTGTCAATGTATAAGTAAACAAACATGTGTCGATGTATAAGTGAACAAACATGTGTCAATGTATAAGTGAACAAAAATGTGTCGATGTATAAGTGAACAAACATGTGTCGATGTATAAGTGAACAAACATGTGTCAATGTATAAGTGAACACACATGTGTCAATGTATATGTGAACAAACATGTGTCAGTGTATAAGTGAACAAACATGTGTCAATGTATAAGTGAACAAACATGTGTCAATGTATAAGAGAACAAAAATGTGTTAATGTATATGTGAACAAACATGTGTCAATGTAGAAGAGAACAAACATGTGTCGATGTATACGTGAACAAACATGTGTCGATGTATAAGTGAAGAAACATGTGTCGATGTATAAGTGAACAAACATGTGTCAATGTATAAGAGAACAAACATGTGTCGATGTATAAGTGAACAAACATGTGTCGATGTTTAAGGGAATAAACATGTGTTGATGTATATGTGAACAAACATGTGTCGATGTTTAAGGGAACAAACATATGTCGATGTATAAGTGAACAAACATGTGTCGATATATAAGTGAAGAAACATGTGTCAATGTATAAGTGAACAAACATGTGTCGATGTATAAGTGAACAAACTTGTGTCGATGTATAAGTGAACAAACATGTGTCGATATATAAGTGAAGAAACATGTGTCGATGTTTAAGGAATAAACATGGGTCGATGTATAAGTGAACAAACATGTGTCAATGTATAAGTGAACAAACATGTGTCGATGTTTAAGGGAACAAACATGTGTCGATGTATAAGTGGAGAAACATGTGTCGATGTATAAGGGAACAAACATGTGTCAATGTATATGTGAACAAAAAATGTGTCAATGCATAAGTGAACAAACATGTGTCGATGTATAAGTGAACAAACATGTGTCAATGTATAAGTGAAGAAACATGTGTCAATATAAATGTGAACTAACATGTGTCGATGTATAAGTGAACAAACACGTGTCAATGTATAAGAGAACAAACATGTGTCTATGTATAAGTGAACAAACATGTGTCAATGTATAAGAGAACAAACATGAGTTGAGGTATAAGAGAACAAACATGAGTTGATGTATAAGAGAATAAACATGTGTCGATGTTCAAGGAAACAAACCTGCTTGTGGTGTATGAACAGTAACATATGTATGTTATTGAGACATTAACATGTCTATTATATTGGGATACTAATATGTGTATGGTATTGGGTAACTAATGTGTGTATGGTATTTTTACACTATTAATGGCATGGTATTGGGACATTAATATACGTAACGTATTGGGATACTAACATGTGTAAGATATTAAGACACTAACATGTGCAAGGTATTAGGACACTAATATGTGTATTGAATAGGGACATTAATGTGACTATGTTATAGGGACACTAATATGTGTAGGGTGTTGGGGCGCTAATATAGTATGTGATAATGACACTAATATGGGTATGGTATATTGTAACACTAATATATATAGGATTTTGGAATACTAATATGTGTATGGTATTTGGGCACTAATATGTGAATATTATTGGGACACTACTAGGTGTATGTTGGACATTATAGTGAAAGAAAGCAAAAATAATGGACTCAGCTTTAATAGCAAAAAGACAGAAGTAATGGTAACAACAAAGAAAAAGACATCACCTTAGTGCAAAATAAAGACAAGTGGAACAATATTAAAACAGGTAAATGAATTTAAATATTTGGGAACTTTGTTAACCTCAGACGAAAGATGTACAAAAGATGTGAGATGCTGAATGACTCGGGCAAAAGCAGCTTTTTAGAAAATGAGGAAGATACTATGCAACCCATTTTTGACAATAGAAACAAGAAAAAAAGTTCTTAAATGTTATGTAGAGCCAGTCTTAACATATGGATGTGAATCATGGACACTAGGACAACAGACAGGAAAATCACTGGAGTCTGTAGAGATGTGGTTTTACAGAAGAATGTTGAGAATACCATGGACAGCTAAGAAGAGCAATGAAAACGTTCTGAAAGAGATCAAAGCAAAATGAGAGCTGGTTTCCAATACTAGGAAGAAACAATCACCATTTTTTTGGCCATGTAATGAGAAGAGAACAACTGGAATATATTGTAACAAATGGAAAAATTGAGGGACGAAGAGATAGAGGGAAGCAAAGAGAAAAAAATACCTGACAGCTTAAGAGAATGGCTTGGCAGAAGGTCAACAACAGAAATGATAAAAAACTGTCGAGATCAAAAATTGTGGAGAGATGTGATCACCTACGCCAGCAGGCCCGGTACATGAAGATGATAAGAACACTAATATGAGCATGTGATTGGGACACTAATATGTGTGATGTATAGGGACACTAATATAGTATGTTATAAGGACACTAATATGAGTAGGGTCACTTATATGGATATGATATTTGGACACTAATATGTATACGGTTTTGGGATAATAATGTACTAATATTGTATGGTATTGGGGTACTAATATGTGAATATTATTGGGACACTAATATGTGTATATTATTGGGACACTAACATTTGTATGTTACTCGGACACTAATATATGTATGTTATTGGGACACTAGCATTTGTATGTTACTCGGACACTAATATATGTATGTTATTGGAACAATAACATTTGTATGGTATTTGTACACTTATATATGTATGATATTGGAACACTAATATGTGCATATGCACTAATATATGTGCTAATATGTGCCGGATTTGTTTTCACGTTAGAGCGAATATATTATGACATCAATAGTAGACAAAAAAGGAATTGAAGTCAACGGTCACAACATAAATAATTAGCGATATGCGGATGACACAGTCTTAATAGCAGAGACATAGAACGAACTACAAGAAATGATAGACATAATAGTAGAAGAAAGCAACAAGAAAGGTCTCAGTCTGAATAGTAAGAAAACAGAAGTAATGGTTATATCGAAGAAACAATCATCACCATCATGCAGCATAAAAATAAACGAGACAAATCTGAAACAAGTGCAACGTTTCAAATACTTGGGCACAATAATTACATCAGATGGATGCACCACAGAAATAAAAAGCAGAATAGCTCAGGCCAAAATAGCATTTCAGAAAATGAAAAAATCTTATGCAACAAATCTATGTCAATAAAAATGAGAAAGAGAGTTCATCTGTGCTATATAGAAAAAAATCTGACCTATGGAAGCGAATCATGGACAGTAGACAAACAAATGAAAAGACGATTAGAGGCCACAGATATGGGATTTCTCAGAAGAATGTTGAAAGTTCCCTGGACAGATAAAAAGACCAATGAGGAAGTTCTCAAAGAGGCCAACACAAAAAGGGAGCTCTTAAAAAAACATCAGAAAGAAGCAATCAACATTTTTCGGGCACATCATGAGAAGAGGAAAGTTGGAATACTTGGTTACAACTGGTAATATAAAAAGAAAGAGAGATCGCGGACGACAAAGAGAGAAAATACTGGATAGCTTGGTGTCATGTCATGGAAAACAGTCAACAACAGAACTGATACGATGCACTGTAGATAGAAGATTGTGGAGGGATATGATCACCTACGCCAACCGGCATGGTACATGATGATGATGATGAATATGTGCATGGTTCGTAGGAATTAATTTGTATGCGGTATGTGGGCACTTCTATGCGCGTAATATACAGATACTGATTTGCGTATGGCGTTTCAACATTATCACGATGCATATGGACAAGTGCTTCATGTTATTGTAACCATTGGCATCATGAAGAAAGAAACATGTTTTTTTTTTAGATTCTGTAAAATGAAGGAGGGAGTAGTAGTGTATTGTGGCTTTCGAAGGATGATGGAAGTACACAGAAGGGAACAGAAAGGAAATGTATCATGTTATAACGATAATAATTTTTTTAGTAAATTAACGTCTCACTGATAAACAACAGTATATACGTAAAACTGCATAAAAAATGAGCACATACGCCAGCACGCTCTAATTAATTATGACAACATGTTATCCACAAAGCTATAATTGTTGTTAGCAGTTTAATGTATGAACATGTATATGAAGAAGACTCTAAGCTCGAAACGATTTCCGGGAAATGACTAAATGCACCTGTATTAAATATTGGCGGGGGGATTAAAAAAATGATATGAGACTTTGTTTTTTTAAATGCAGGTGATGTCCTGATAGACAGGTTTAATATAGATCCAGCAGTCTATGAGATTCTGCCTTTTGACATAATATCGTGTACTATTAAAAAATAAGTTAAGTGCTTCAGTCACGCCAAGTGGCGTATAGGGAATATGGTGTTAGTGACCATAATTTTGTATATACCATCAGCACATTATTAAACTAAAACAAGCAACAGCAGCAGAAAATCAAAAGACCTCAAATTATATCTCCCCTCGACGCTGAAAGGCAGATGAGGAAGGAAAGAGGAAGAAGAAGCACATTGTTTTGGGGATAATATGGTCGGTATTACGCCCGAGCGCTTTACTATTCCAGAAAAAAATCCGGTACCCATTAAAGACTGGGTCAACCCGGAAGCCGTCGGTAGGGCTCGAACCTTTTCTCTTGATGATGATGAACCTTTTCTCTGAGATGAAAACGTTTGTTGCAAACTGTATGAAGACTGGAATATCCAGAAAGGTTATGTTCAAAAGGTATTTGAACATGGACCAGATTAAATAAACATTTATATCAATTACAATGTGGTAATACATTTGAACTGGGGTTAAACAAGGATGTATTTTATCGCCCTTGTTATTTGGAGTTGTTATGGACTTCATAATGAAGAAATGCTGCACTGGTAATAAAGGCATCGAATGGATACAAGGAGACCATACATGAGGACAAGGGACCTCGACTTTGCTGATGATATAGTCCTCATCAGCAGTCAGATAAAAAAGATGCAGAAAACACAAATGAACTATCATCAATAGCCAGCAAAATTGGGCTTGAGATCAATCATGAAAAGACTAAAGTCATGAAAAGCTTAATTCCAACAGGTGACAAAATATACATGGAAAACAAACCAGTAGAAGAGATCGATCACTTTATCTGTCTTGGAAGTCACATTGATTGAGAAGGGGATACAAGCAAAGAAATTAGAATCAGAATGGCTAAAGCAGCAATGTCTTTCAGAAGCCTTGGAAAAGTTGTGGAAATCAAAACTCATCAGCACAAATACAAAACTTAGACCATTCAAATCAAATGTACTATCAACCCTTACATATGCGTGTGAAAGTTGGAAAACAACAAGAGATATAGAAACAAAGTTGAACACATTTGAAAATAAATGTCTAAGGAAAATACTTGGTATAGCGTGGAATAAATTCAAAACAAACGAGGAAATTAGAGAAATCGCCAATCAACCACTAATATCTTTAGTAATAAAGAAAAAACGATGGTCATATGTTGGTCATGTGATGAGAAGAGATAATAACCGAATAGCAAAGCAGGCCCTCATATGGGAAACAACAGGTAAGAGAAAAAGAGGAAGACCCAGAGAGACACTGAGAAGAACATTGATGAGAGAGGCAAGAGCAGCAGGAATCGGCTCTCTCAATGAGATAGAGCTGCTTGCTCAGAACAGAGACAAATGGCGAGATTTGATAAAATATCTTTAAAAGAAAACTGCTAGAACAAAAATTCAGATAAGAGAAGGAGTATCTTGGTCTACGCCCTATGGACCGGCTACGGCTCGATAGGTCAATAGATAGAAAGATAGATAGATAGATAGATAGAAAGATAGATAGATAGATAGATAGATAGATAGAAAGATAGATAGATAGATAGATAGATAGATAGATAGATAGATAGATAGATAGATAGATAGATAGATAGATAGATAGATAGATAGATAGATAGATAGATAGATAGATAGATAGATAGATAGATAGATAGATAGATAGATAGATAGATAGATAGATAGATAGATAGATAGATAGATAGATAGATAGATAGATAGATAGATAGATAGATAGATAGATAGATAGATAGATAGATAGATAGATAGATAGATAGATAGATAGATAGATAGATAGATAGATAGATAGATAGATAGATAGATAGATAGATAGATAGATAGATAGATAGATAGATAGATAGATAGATAGATAGATAGACAGATAGATAGACAGATAGATAGACAGATAGATAGACAGACAGATCGACAGACAGATAGATAGATAGATAGATAGATAGATAGATAGATAGATAGATAGATAGATAGATAGATAGATAGATAGATAGATAGATATATAGATAGATAGATAGATAGATAGATAGATAGATAGATAGATAGATAGATAGATAGATAGATAGATAGATAGATAGATAGATAGATAGATAGATAGATAGATAGATAGATAGATAGATAGATAGATAGATAGATAGATAGATAGATAGATAGATAGATAGATAGATAGACAGATAGATAGACAAACAGATCGACAGACAGACAGATAGACAGACAGACAGATAGATAGATAGATAGATAGATAGATAGATAGATAGATAGATAGGTAGATAGATAGATAGATAGATAGATAGATAGATAGATAGATAGATAGATAGATAGATAGATAGATAGATAGATAGATAGATAGATAGATAGATAGATAGATAGATAGATAGATAGATAGATAGATAGATAGATAGATAGATAGATAGATAGATAGATAGATAGATAGATAGATAGATAGATAGATAGATAGATAGATAGATAGATAGATAGATAGATAGATAGATAGATAGATAGATAGATAGATAGATAGATAGAATACAATTGAAAGACGGCTTCAATGTTTACCAAGACTTTAATGGGTACCGGATTTTTTATGGGAAAGTCAAGCGGCACGGACGTAATACCGACCACATTACCCCCAAAATCATGTGCTGAAGGTCCTTAAAAAATTGTGGTCACTAACACCATATTCCCTATACGTCACTTGGCGTGACGGGGCTCTTTACTTTTTTTAACAGAAAATATAAAGAAACAAAAACAGATAAAATGGTGTGGCCACGTGACTGGGCAGAAATATCAAAACAAAACACAATGAGCCTTCAATAAGCATAAGACCGGGCAATTATATATTTTTTTTTTACTAATACAATTGAAAAGAGTTCTTAAATTTATGCATAGCTAGTCTTAACATGTTGATGTGAATCATGGACAATAAGACAAACGACCACACAAAAAAAATCACTGGAGGCTGTTGAAATGTAGTTTTACAGAAAAATGTGGAGAATACCATGGACAGCTAAGAAGAGTAATGAAAATGTTTTGGAAGAGGCCAAAGCAAAGAGAGAGCTGGTATTCAATATCAAGAAGAAACAATCATCATTTTTTTTGGGCCATTCAGCAGAATGTTATGTCCACCCAAATTTCCAGTATGGTGCAGAAACATGGATAATGGACAAGAAAACAGAGCAGAAAATTGAAGCCTTTGAAATGTGGATTTATAGAAGAATAGGTAGAATTGGATGGAATGAAAAGAAAACAAACGATGAAGTTTTAAAACTAAAAATGAAAAGAGAACTACTAAACACAATTGAAACGAGACAAATGAATTTTTTCTGGCATGTTAAAAGACACAACAGCGTACTAAAAGTATTATTGAAAAGTAAAATACAAGGTAAAAGAGGCAGACCAAGACTAACATGAACGAGTAACATCAAAAGATGGACATGTCAGTTCATGACAACCTGCATCATCAAAGCAAGAGAAGGAACGGAATGGTGCTATATGGCAGCCAACCTTCGATGCGGAGACAGCACTCAATGATGGTGATGAATACTTGTATATTATAGCCATCTCACACTTCTGTATTCGTCCCACAATTTACCCTTCTTCGTCGCATGCTTTTAGAAGCGCGTTATATAAGTGTAACCGCGCTACGTCGTGACTATCAGCAAGCTACGATATTTGAAAATTTCGGGCCCAAATAATCCGACTTAATTTTTTTAGGAAACCAACTGCCTTCCCTTTTCGTTAGCGACTTCTCCTGGACAAGCATAGTAAAAGATAAAGGTAAAGAGCCCCCGTCACGCCAAGTGGCGTATAGGGAATATGGTGTTAGTGACCATAAATTTTACAGACCTTCAGCACATGATTTTTGGGGTAATGTGGTCGGTATTACGCCCGTGCCGCTTTAATTTCCCATAAATATCCGGTACCCGTGTAAGGCTGGGTGAACCCGGAAGCCGTCGATTGGGATCGAACCCTACCTCTCTTGTACAGACATACCGGTCTATTATCTTCGTCTCCAATGAGAGCTGAAGTAGAATCTTGATCAGCTTTGTTTTAATTATTCTGAAGCAAGAATTGAGCTGCGTGTCACTGGCACCTTGAACCAAGCGATAAGAATACCTAACCCCTCACCCGCTCACACCTCTCCTCTAACCCAATCCATCCATCTCAAAGACAACACCTGTAATAGGAGTTTTCATGAGTGCAAATAAACCGACACTAGAGACTCATTATTAATATGAAAAGTTACACAAAACGAGAACCTTTGAAATGGGAGATAACTTCACGAAAGATAAAAGCTTTGATAACTTTAACGCATTTTATGTTATTTGTTTGGGCTGGGCAAATGTTCATGTGGTTCAGGTCAGGCTATCTCTGGATTTGTTGGAGGCATTTGAGTACAGGTGAAATGGGGGGGGGGGGAGGCTGTTTATTTATAAGAGAAACATATATTAGAGATAAATACAGACAGGTAGAAGAAAGAAAATAGAAGAAATAGACAAAAATATTATCTTGTAGTGTAATATATAGACAGACTGACAGACAGACAAAGACAGACAGAAAAACATATAAATAGAAAGATAGACAGACGGACGGATGGATGGATGGATGGATGGATGGATGGATGGATGGATGGAGGGATGGATGGGTGGATGGATGGATGGATGGATGGATGGATGGATGGATGGATGGATGGATGGATGGATGGATGGATGGATGGATGGATGGATGGAGGGATGCATAGATAGATAAGCAGGGCAGAAGTCATAGTTCTCCACGTTTAACGATTTGCTTCTACCTCTTGTAGTTCTTTGTTCTTTCTTAGTCCCATTGCAGAACCTGCTCTACTAATTGTTCTGCTTAGCGGTTCTCTTTGTTTGCCTGGTTTTCTTCTACCACATAGGTTTCACAAAACGATGAAGTCTTTCTTCATTCATTTTCAGCACATGACCGATGTATTTCCAACCCATTCTTATATAGCTCAACACCTATTTTTGTTTTAATTCGTCTCTTATCTGTTCGTTTGAAATGTATTATTTCCAGCTTATCATTCAATTCATACTAGTGTGAATACAATAACAGGTTTACACTGAACAATTTAAGACACAAGACAGGAGCGTACAATGTGAAATAGGAGAAGTGTGATTCAGTTGGTTCAACTCACTCCATGAACAATTGTTTGATATTATCCATTGATTATTATTACTGTTCATTTTGATAGTAGTAGTAGTTGTAGTTGTAGTTGTAGTAGTAGTTGTAGTTGTAGTTGTAGTTGTAGTTGTAGTTGTAGTTGTAGTTGTAGTTGTAGTTGTAGTTGTAGTAAGTCGAAGGCCCCGGCATCACTGCAAACGAATTAAATTCCATAATTGCTCAGCCGCCCGTGCCAGCGTAAACCATCCGAATTAACATCTCATCTTAATGAAGGATTCAAACAAATGAACGCAGCTGCAATCCCTCTCATAGTAGCCACAGCACACGCCAAAAGATATATGGTGTGGCCGCACTGAAACTGAACGTAACCGAACTGTCTTTCGTCATATGATATCATCATTCATAATAAACAATCGGATTGGTTATTGGTTATTGGTTATTGGTTATTGGTTATTGGTTATTGGTTATTGGTTATTGGTTATTGGTTATTGGTTATTGGTTATTGGTTATTGGTTTTGGAAGGCCTCGGTATCACTGCAAACGAATTAAAATCCATAATTGTTCAACCGCCCGTGCCAGCGTAATCATCTGAATAGCTCATCTCCCAAACAAAGAAAAGTAACTGTAGTCCCCATCGTAGCAGTCTCAGCAGACGCCAAAAGAAAATAAGGCGAGACCGCGCAGAAAGTGAACACAGCCAACTGTTCCGTGTCATACGATATTATCATTCATCGTAAACAATTGGAATATCGAAACATGATCAAAACGGATGAAATACACAGCTCACGGTGTGTACAGAGCACTTAACTCAGTAGCTCCGACAGCAAGCCGGAAATGGAATATGAAGGAGCTGCAACAAGGAACACTTTTCAGACAGAGCCTCAGCAGTTCCTGTCGCAACCCTGCTTATTACCTTCCATTGATAACCCACATTAAACATCATAATAAGTAGCGGCATGGTGCTTCTGGCAGTCAACCTTCGATACAGAGACCACACTCACTAATGATGATAATGGGTGCGAAGTTATGCAATGGCACGCAACCAGATGTTGGTGATGGCATTAGAATGATGGTGAAGTTTTAATGCTACGGAATCAATTCGATTCCTTTTCACTTAAACTCAAGAATTTGATTGGTCGATATCAGTGGTTTACTGCTGACGTTCCCAAGTCAGAGTTACTTCAAATACTAGGTCTTCTATATCAACGCTCTTCACTACTTCCAGAACCCAGCGCTTTTTATTTAGTTACATATTCGTGCTTTGCTGCATGTATCGCTTCTTTTATTTTATCTCTCCACCTTACTGTTGCTCTTCTGTTCTCACTGAATATATGCCTTCTATGGTAAGGAATCACACGTCATTCTTTCTAGGACAAACTCGTTTATTTGATGTTTTTGTATGTAGCTTAACATATGGACGTGAATCATGGACAATATGACAACAGACAAGAAAATCACTGGAGGCTGTAGAAATGTGGTTTTACAGAAGAATGTTGAGAATACCATGGACAGCTAAGAAGAGTAATGAAAACTTTCTGAAAGAGGTCCGAAACAAAAAGAGAGCTAATTTTCAATGCTACAAAGAAACAATCATCATTTTTGGCCACCTAAAGAGAAAAGAACAGCTGGAATATATTGTAACAACTGGAAAAATCGAGGGACGAAGAGATAGAGGGAAGCAAATAGAAAAAATACCAGACAGATTAAGAGAATGGCTTTGCAGAAGGTCAACGCCAGAAATGATAAATAACTTTCGAGATCGAAAGTTGTGGAGAGACATGATCACCTACGCCAGCAGGCATGGTACTTAATGATGATGATAAATGTAGCTTATGATTGTTGAAATACCAACATTTTCATTAAAATATGTTTTCTAATTCTATATTCCCTGGTTCCTCCAGTCACTTTCCTTAGACATCTCACCTCTGTAAGTAAAGTAAAGTACCCCTGTCACGCCAAGTGGCGTATAGGGAAATATGGTGTTAGTGACCCTATATTTTACAGACCTTCAGCACATGATTTTTGGGGTAATGTGGTCGGTATTACGCCCGTGCTGCTTTACTTTCCCAGAAAAAATCCGGTACCCATTTAAGGCTGGGTGAACCCGGTAGCCGTCGGTAGGGATCGAACCCTACCCCTTGTCCTTTGTAGTCCAGTTCACTAACCACTGATTTAACGCGGCTCCTTCACCTCAATGGTGACAAGATTTATTTTACGTTTTGTCGTAAGTGACCATGTTTGGACTTGGTAGCACAATGTTGGAATGACTGTGCTCTTTGTATAGTGTTTTTTTGGTGGTAATAGGTATTAGGGAACGGGGAAATAAATACAGAGCTGCGGTAAAGCTGGTAGCAACGAGCCAGTAGCAGGGTGTAACTTACACTCATATGTATCATTCACTCATATGTAACACACTCATATGTAACATACAATCATATGTAACATACAATCATATGTAACACACTCATATGTAACATACACTCATATGTAACATACACTCATATGTAACACACTCATATGTAACATACACTCATATGTAACATACACTCATATGTAACACACTCATATGTAACAGACACTCATATGTAACATACACTCATATAAAGTATGGTAACAGCTTTACAAATAAAGAAACCAACATAATATTGACGTTTCGGCGTACATGCGGCCTTATTCATAAAATGAGAACGATGAGGCACAGATAACTATTACTAAATCTAGGGCAGGTGAGAGAGCGACAAGTTATGGTGATGAGTCTAACTAACTAATACACAAAAAACATGAACAACATTGGACAACCATAAAGTATTAATAGGTACAAGAGACAAATAGTAATAAATGAATATTATTATAGAGCGAAACTTCTGAGGCGATAGTTCAGGGAATAATGGGAAGCAATTGTTTAGTTCTGCTAACTTTCCCATCTCAGAGTTACTTCAAATACTTGGTCTTCTATATCAACTCTCTTCACTACCGCCAGAACCCATCGATCTTTACTTCGTTACAAGTACCATATATGTTGGCGTAGGTGACCATGTCTCTCCACAACTTTCGGTCTCAACAGTTATTGATCATTTCTGTTGTTGACTTTCTGTCAAGCCATTCTCTTAAGCTGTCTGATATCTTTTCTATTTGCTTCCCCCTTTATTCGCTGAATTATCGCCCCGGAAGTCCCCCTCTATAATAATTCCTCCTATGATGATTTTATTGATAGGTATTGCTTTGTGTTGAAGTACATAGAGTAGCTGTCCCAATATTGTGTTGTTTATTGCATCATATGTATGTTTCTTTATCAGTTTCATTGCCTTCACAGAATTTTGTTCTGAATGCTGTGTCAATGTTTTATTTATTTTATTTTTTTTTTTAATTTCAAAAAAGAAAAGCTGCACACACCTTAATGGCTTTTGAAATATAACACGTGACCTTGGTTTTTCTTCATTTTATACCATAGAAATTTAACCATCTTCTCTCTCTCTCTCTCTCTCTCTCTCTGCTATCAAGACTCAATCAGAGTAGGATTCCAGACTCTCTCATGAAGTCAGCTGTCTGTTTAAGCGATTCGATTGCCCCATATAGTTTTTCTTCCAGGGAGGTGGGTGTGGACCACATTGCTCTTCTCAGGTCTGTGTACTGCGGGCAATCCTGTAGAACATGTTTTGTAGTTATATTGTCCAGTGTACAGTGGCATAGGCTGGTTGTACCTATTTTGAATTTGGTGAACATGTGATTGCTCATTCTATTGTGGCCAGTGCGTAGGCGAAGTATGATGACTTGATCCCTCCTTGATAGTTGGTGGTAACAGTCCCTCTCGTTATATTTTGGATGTTCTCGTTTCCATTTTTCATGGTACTGACCTTTGATGATGGATTTGGCTTCATCATAACTGAGCGGATGGTTCTCTTGCTGTAATCTCCCTCCCTCTTTAGCTAATTTGTCTGCGCGTTCGTTCCCGTGTATATTACAGTGTGATGGTACCCACTGAATGACTACTCTCTTGAAGTTATTGCATATTTGGTCCATGTTTTTTATTTTAATTCATACTCTGCAATACATTTTTTTTATCATTAAAATTTAGCAAACTGATTTTTGTGTATTCTAAGACCAGGTGTCTTTTGTAATAATATTTTTGTTTGATAAAAAGTAAAGTAAAGAGCCCCGTCACGCGAAATGGCGTTTAGGAAACATCGTGTTAGTGACCATCATTTTTTACAAACCTTCGGAACATGATTTTTGGGGTAAAGTGGTCGGTATTACACCCGTGCGGCTTTACTTTCCCCCCAAAAAAATCCGGTACCCATTTAAGGCTGGGTTAGCCTGGAAGCCGTCGATCAGGATCGAACCCTACCTCTTGTCCTTTGTAGTCACGTTCACTAACCACTGAGCTATCACGGCTCCCGTTTTCTTTTATAGGTTGTTAACATATAAAAGAAATTTTTTAAATGATCCTGAAGTCAGGTCTTCAGAGTAAATAACAATGGTGATAGGAACAACATTTACAAGTCATCACCATCATCAAGTACCTGCTGGCGTAGGTGATCATGTCTCTCCACAACTTTCGATCACGACAGCTATTTATCATTTCTGTTGTTGACCTTCTGCCAAGCCATTCTCTTAAGCTGTCTGGTATCTTTCCTCTTTGCATCCCTCTATCTCTTCGTCCCTCAATTTTCCCAGTTGTTACAATATATTCCAGCTGTTCTCTTCTCATTACATGGCCAAAAAATGTTGATTGTCTCTTCCTAATATTGGAAATTAGCTCTCTTTTAGCTTTGACCTCTCTCAGAACATCTTTATTACTCTTCTTAGCTGTCCATGGTATTCTCAACATTCTTCTGTAAAACTTCATTTCTGCAGTCTCCAGTGATTTTCTTGTCTGTTGTCCTATTGTCCATGATTCACATCCATATGTTAAGACTGGCTCTACATAACACTTAAGAACTCTTTTTCTTTACATTTACAGGTACGGTCTGTATATTTTGTGTTAAATCTGAACAGCACTACGCCAAGTCGTCTTTTATTACAACAACCGCTACGTGACAATTAAAGGATGAACCTTGAAACGGGTCGGTTGGGAATAAACCTTTTATCTTGTCCTCAGGAGGTCACTGCTCTATCTTGGCTACCTCTTTTCAATGGGCAAATTGAATGTTTCGTC
>JAVIAB010000101.1:29962514-29967514 GCA_032433765.1 Megaustenia siamemsis
GATCACCTACATCATCAGACACGACCATTGATCACCTACACTATCAGGCACGACCATTGATGATAATGACGAGTATGTTGCATTATTCTTATTTCCATTTTACTGGGACTAGTTGGTCTCGAGATACAGAGGTTATGGGTTCAAATCCCGGCTACACCGGTTGGGATTTTTATTTATGATTTCTCTCTGCGGCAACCACCCCTGGTTTCAGCAGCGGGGCTCGGTTTGAAACGTCAATTACTCATCGACGGAAATAATATGAGTACATCCGAAATCGGAGTTATCTGCCTGTGCGGCGTGGTACCCCTGTGCACACGACTGCCAGAGAAAAATGGATTAACACGCAAAATTCAGTTCCTTGTCCCTAGGGACTTCGTCAGAGGTCAAAGATGGCGAATGAATAGAATAAGAAATGTAAAAAAATTAAAAATTAAACATTTATATTTTAAAAACCAAAATTCTAGCTTTAATGTGATTCTTTTTTTTCCTCCTTTTTCGTTTTAAAAATAATTTTCTCTTTCTTGCAGATTGGCGTCGTAGTCAATGGTGTTTTCTATCAATGGCACATTGTCTCTTGGTACATAGAGTTATTATATTGTTTTGTTATGTCGTAAATTTTTTCAATCCATCTTGTTCTTGGTCTACCTCTATATCTTGGTTGTCTGAATAGTGTTCCGTGTTGCAGTTCCCTTATATCCCAAGTGTGGCTTGCTGCCGAAGCTACTGAATTAAGTGCTCGGTGCACATCGTGAGCTGTTTCATCCGTTTTGATCGTGTTTTGGTACTCCAATTGTTTACGATGAATGTTGAAGTCGTATGACGAGGAGCAGATGGCTGTGTTCACTTTCTGTGCAGTTTCGCCTTATGTCTTTTGACACATGCTGAGACTGCTATGATGAGAACTGCACCTATCTTTCTTTGTTTGTGAATTAGACATTAATTCACATGATTCAACTGGCATGGACCGTTAATCAAGTATGGATTTTAATTCATTACAATGATACCGAGGACTTCCATCACCATCTTGGTTATTCCATTTTGATGTTATATTTTCTTTTACAATGGTTCTGAGGGGTTCATGTGCATTAAATGTACAATCCAAATTAATGTTTATGGGAGCCGCGATAGCTCAGTGGTTAGTGAACTGGACTACAACGACAAGAGTTTGGGTTCCATCCTGATCCACGGCTTCCGGGTTCACCCAAAGTTAAATGGATACCGGAATTTTTTTCTGGGGAAGTAAAGCGGCACGGGCGTAATACTGACCACATTAAACCAAAAATCATATTCCTGAAGATCTATAAAATTGATGGTCACTAACACCATATTCCCTATACGCCACTTGGCGTGACGGGTCACTAACACCATATTCACTATGCGCCACTTGGCGTAACGGGTCACTAACACCATATTCCCTATACGCCACTTGGCGTGACGGGGCTCTTTACTTACTACCTACTTACTTGTATGTTAGTCTCTCTATGTTTTCGATTACTGGTAGAATCCCAATGGTGTTTCTGATTTCATCGTTCTTTAAATTATCTCTTCGTGTTTTCTTTACTTCATCTCTGAGATATTTCACCTCACATGTTGTCTGTTTTCTATCTTCATCTTTAGTCAGAGTCCATGTTTTACATTGATAGCAATCCGTTTTGATCGTGTTTCAATATTCCGGTTGTTTACGATCAATGATGATATCGTATGACAAGGAACAGTTGGTTGTGTCCACTTTCTGTGCGGTTTCGCCTTATGTCTTTTGGCGTGTGCTGAGACTGCTATGATGGGGACTACAGCTACCTTTCTTTGTTTGGGAGATGAGTTAGTAATTTGGATGATTCCGGCGGTTGAGCAATTATGGATTTTAATTCGTTTGTAGTGATACCGGGGCCTTCCATAACAGTAACCATTGATAGCAAAGAGTTGGAATAAAGGTAGAGTTTATCAATTTCTTCTTTGTTCAATTGAAATATCAGGATTTACATTTAACGTGATTCACTCCTAATAAACAGTTTTATCTCTCTCTAAATCGGGAACAAATTGATACAACAATTTGAACTTAATGACATCAGCTGGTTCACAATATCAGGGAAGTTAATTCTTCCTAAATCAACAAATTAATTCAGGAGTTAAGGTAAGGGGACCCTAACTGCACTCAGTGATAACAGAGAAGTGGGTTACCCCCTCAAAGCACTGACAATTACTCCTAATTGTACCCTAATGAGATGTGATTACAATTCATAAACAATTTTCCGAGGCGATGTCGAGGTTTTCTCCTGACTAAAAGTAGATATGGCATAAAAAATATGTTTAGATTCCCGCCTGTTTATCTCTGACGTCATTTCCTGGTGCTACTCCCTTCATTTGTATAATGTAAATTACCTTATCGACCGTTGGACTTTTTTTCACTTTTATTATCTTTTATTTATTTTATTTTCCTCTGAATTCAATCAGCGCGGGGATCCAGTAGGTTTTCTGACACAACAATTTTTTATTTTTTATTTTACATTTTCTTGTAAATTTAACGAGCTTTCCCAGAAATATTTCTTTTCACATGTTGTGATATCATCATCAAGTACCGGGCCTGCTGGCGTAGGTGATCATGTCACTCCACAACTTTCGTTCACGACAGCTATTTATCATTCCTGTTGTTGACCTTCTGCCATTTTTCATTTTTAATTTGAATATTGCCAGCTCTAGCTCACTTTGTGTAATGGGTATTTCCATGACTTCATGTGCGGTCTCTTCTTGTCTTGCATTTTGTTGTTTTAGACGGGTCTCTTGACGTTTCTCTAGGCTAATTTCAATATTGTTGTCATTTGCAAAGGAGTTTGCAAAGTGATTTGCTGCATTCTTACCTGTTAGGATGTTTCTATCCTTCTTCTGTGTAATTTTTGTGTTCCTTTCTGTACCCTCATCATTCAGCTGTTTTACAAGCTTCCACACTTTTCTTGTGTCTCGTTCTAGATTAAAGGACTCTGTTTTCTCTTTCCAGCTTCTCCGTCTGGCTTGTAGTTTAGCCCATTGAAATTTGGCTTTAGCATGTTGATAGTTATTGTGGTGTTCCTGGCAAGGGTTATTTTATGCTTGTCCCACAACAAGCAGGCTTTAGACAGTGTTACTCTACCGAAGATCAGGCAACCTATATTTCCCAGGAAATTGAGGATGCGTTTCAAGAAAAGAAACTGGTACTAGCAGCATGGATAGACCTAAGGAAAGCATTTGATAAGGTATGGAAGGAAGGGCTTTTGAAGAAACTGAGAAATTATGGAGTAAATGGCAGGATGTACAAATGGGTCAAAGCATACCTGCATAACAGGAGAGCCAGAGTGCAACTGGATGGTCTTAAGAGTAAGAAGGTCTTACTGCGCCAGGGCGCTCCACAGGGAGGGGTACTATCTCCAACACTTTTTCTGATCTACTTCAATGACCTAGTTACTGAACTACCACATGGTATCAAAGTGGCAATGTATGCAGATGACTTGGTAATGTGGTGCACAGAGGAGTATGCAACAGTGGCCTCCAAATTGTTACAAAGAGCTATGAATGCACTGAATTCATGGACAAATAGATGGTGTATCAGCATCAATACAGACAAATGCAGTACTACACTTTTCACTCTCTCCCCAAAACAAAAAAGCAGGAGCCATCTACATAAACAATGAGCCTGTGAAAGAAGACATACAAGCTACGTATCTCGGAGTTACATTTGATAACAAACTATCTTGGAAACAGCAGATAAATAAGGCAACCGAAAAAGCAAGGAGAAAATTGGCTATTCGAAGAAAGCTGTGTGGAACTACGTGGGGTGCGAGTGGGAAAATACTCAGTAAAGTTTACCAACAGAGTATACGCCCACATTTAGAATGTGGATCATCCGCATGGTGCTCAGCATCAAACACCACACTGCAAGAACTGGATAAAGTACAAAACCAGGCACTTAGGGTCATCACAGGAGCAATGAAATTAACACCAATATTGGAGATGGAGAAATTGTGGAGGATCCCAGCACTGAGAGAACGGAGAGACACAAAGATACTGATACAGGCAGAAAAATTTGCTTGCATGCCGAGGCATCCAATGAAGGACTGATTCCAAAATCTTGCATTGGGACGACTTAAGAGAAGCAGTTTTATCCACCAAGCCAAGCGTATTAGTAGACAAACACCAGACATGCCAAGAGCTGTTAACCCCCTACTGCCCATACCAGAACAGACTCCCTGGATAGAGGAATCAGGATTATCAGTTCAAATACGGACAGAAGTGAAAGGAATAGTTGGCAAAGAGGAACAAAATAGTCTACAGCGAAAAACAATAACTCTCAGTTTCCTGGATGAAGAATACCCACAAGACCTATGGATTCGTGTGTATACAGATGGATCAGCACAGAATGCAGTAAAAAATGGGGGAGCAGGTGCATATATAGAGTACCCAAATAACACTAGGGGTATGAATAAAATAGCAACAGGGAAATATTGTCACAATTATGATGCAGAAATACAAGCAATAAAGTTAGCAATAGAAAAACTGCTGAACATTAATCTTAGCCCGCAGCCTGTAGTGTTTTTGACAGATGCAAGATCAGTACTTCAGGCACTACAATCCAGAAAATTACCACATCTGCAGACCTTATTGACTGAACTCTGCAAACACCACAGGGTTGCCCTGTAGTGGATCCCATCTCACTGTGGAATACCAGGAAATGAGAAAGCAGATCAGTTGGCAAAGGAAGGTTCAACAGGCACACAACTAGATACACCGGTTACATACCATCATAAGAAACAGATAATCAAATCAATCAGAGGACCACAAGCCCCAAATCAGGATGCCTTTCATAATATGAATAGATATGAACAAGTTATCATTAAACGCCTCAGGACAGGACACAATCGACTCCATAGTCACATGTATACAAAATCAAGATCGGCACCTCTACTACTTGTACATGTGGACAGGCGCCCCAGACTGCTGAACACATACTTCAAGACTGCACTGAATATAGT